>CM060957.1:40271055-40318555 GCA_030765055.1 Mantis religiosa
TAAACCGACAGTGTGTTTTGTGTTTGTGTAGTCTACTTAATACCAAATTATATGAGTACAAACACTTAATTCTTCACCGGACAAGACAGCAGCAATATCAGTAAGTTATTAACAGCACAGCTCCAGTTCACAACACGACTTCTCTAAACAAAAGCTTCTGATTCAACGGTCAAAGAGGAGGGAAAACTTTCCGTTGGTAACAAAGATAGTTTTTTGTCTAAATATACACTCCTGGAAATTGAAATAAGAACACCGTGAATTCAATGTCCCAGGAAGGGGAAACTTTATTGACACATTCCTGGGGTTAGATACATCACATGATCACACTGACAGAACCATAGGCACATAGACACAGGCAACAGAGCATGCACAATGTCGGCACTAGCACCGTGTATATCCACCTTTCGCAGCAATGCAGGCTGCTACTCTCCCAAGGAGACGATCGTAGAGATGCTGGATGTAGTCCTGTGGAACGGCTTGCCATACCATTTCCAGCTGGCGCCTCAGTTGGACCAGCGTTCGTGCTGGACGTGCAGACCGCGTGAGACGACGTTTCATCCAGTCCCAAACATGCTCAATGGGGGACAGATCCGGAGATCTTGCTGGCCAGGGTAGTTGACTTACACCTTCTAGAGCACGTTGGGTGGCACGGGATACATGCGTATGTGCACTGTCCTGTTGGAACAGCAAGTTCCCTTGCCGGTGTAGGAATGGTAGAACGATGGGTTCTATGATAATTTGGATGTACTGTGCACTATTCAGTGTCCCCTCGACGATCACCAAAGGTGTACAGCCAGTGTGGATATCGCTCCCCACACCATGATGGCGGGTGTTGGCCCTGTGTGCCTCGGTCGTATGCAGTCCTGATTGTGGCGCTCACCTGCACGGCGCCAAACGCGCATACGGCCATCATTGGCACCAAGGCACAAGCGACTGTCATCGCTGAAGACGACACGTCTCCATTCGTCCCTCCATTCACGCCTGTCGCGACACCACTGGAGGCGGGCTGCACGATGTTGGGGCGTGAGCGAAAGATGGCCTAACGGTGCGCGGGACCGTAGCCCAGCTTCATGGAGACGGTTGCGAATGGTCCTCGCCGATACCCCAGGAGCAACAGTGTCCCTAATTTTGCTGGGAAGTGGCAGTGGGGTCCCCTACGGCACTGCGTAGGATCCGACTTTCTTGGCGTGCATCCGTGCGTCGCTGCGGTCCGGTCCCAGGTCGACGGGCACGTGCACCTTCCGCCGACCACTGGCGACAACATCGATGTACTGTGGAGACCTCACGCCCCACGTGTTGAGTAATTCGGTGGCCGGTCCACCCGGCCTCCCGCATGCCCACTATACGCCCTCGCTCAAAGTCCGTCAACTGCACATACGGTTCACGTCCACGCTGTCGCGCCTTGCTACCAGTGTTAAAGACTGCGATGGAGCTCCGTATGCTACGGCAAACTGACTGACACTGACGGCGGCGGTGCCCAAAGGCTGCGCAGCTAGCGCCATTCGACGGCCAACACCGCGGATCCTGGTGTGTCCGCTGTGCCGTGGGTGTGATCATTGCTTTTACAGCTCTCTCGCAGTGTCTGGAGCAAGTATGGTGGCTCTGACACACCGGCGTCAATGTGTTCTTATTTCCATTTCCAGGAGTGTACATCGTGAGCTTCTATTATCTATCGGCAACTACGAGATACTGGCACCGTGCGGTACTGGGCGCATCTCCCCTATATTTCTTTACAAATTGATAGAGAGTCATTGTTATTCCTTCTGAAACCTTAAAGGATGTAATAAAACGTCAGTTTGTAACTCATAAGAATGATTGCTACTGTATACCAATCATTTCTTACAATTACGTGCATCTTATTTCTGCAGCAACAGAGAACGCCGGAAGTAGATTTCACTTCACCTCTCTTGGGATATTTTATCAGAGGAAGGATTTGTGAATGAGCACAGAGCAGTGCCCTGGATATAGCTGCGCAGTAAATCCTCATTAACCCAACAGGCCTGACACTACCAACTCTTTTCCGCTAGAGGTAGAATGGCTTAATGGAGTTTTATTTGGTTAACATTATGAGTTGTGAACGGATTTCCAGCCCGAGGCGTTTTCCTTCCTGCGTAAGATGTAGTAATTACTTGTGAAGGATCATAACTCGCACGCAAACGAGCGTGTTAATGGCAATTCTCACAGCTAAGTTTGACATTCCGTGCACCCAAGTGGCGGATTGTAATCGGAACAACGCGTTAACTGAAAGTTCTTAATAATAGTACCTACTTACGGTTCGTGCCAAGAATCTAATGAAAGGAATTCGAGAAATCCGTTTATTTTGTGCCTTTGGAGTGTAATAATCTCCGCGGTACGTAAAACAGAAAATACAACAAAAATTTCATTTGAAGTACACTAGAATCTAATTAGCATTAAGTTGAAGAGGAAAATTTAAGATAAGAATGATTAGCAAAAGAATCAATTAAAATATTTAACTGTCATGTAAGCTACAATCACTAGTTGACAAAAATATACCTTTTTTCTTTCACAAGAATTAAAATAAAATTTTCTAGAAGTATTTTTGTGCTGAATTCAAATATAATTTTAGTTTTTCCCCATCAGGCAGGAGTTTTAAGTGATATTGATTTGAATTTTTATAATATTCTAAAAAAATCTGTAACTAGCTATCTAACTCAAAATTATAACTACTCATTCTGACTTACCTAGAAAGTGGTAGGTAGTGATTTTCAGGCACATTTGTATCTGGAACGTCTCTCTTCTTGGTCCAACAGTAGTCAGCTAGCATATTGGAACTCCACTTGCCTTAGTATCTCTTTTCCATAGTAGACATTTGCTGATGAAAACGCTCACCTTGCTCATCGCTGACAGCTCCAAGATTTTCGGCGAAGAAGTCTAAGTGAGACTCCAAGAAGTGAATTCTTAAAGACGTGTTGCATCCCATAGCTTTATACCATTTTCTTCAGAGAATCAGTCCTTGAAATCACTATGGCGGCCACGATAACTACATATTCTTACTTCTTTTTGGAACAGATTCCACCCTTTGAGTCTGGAAGTTAAACCTTCAGCTTGCTGTTTAGACAGATTTAAATCCCGAATCAGGTCATTAAGGTCTTTCTGATTGGCAAAGTATGTTCTGATGATCAGGTATTGGCTTCATATGTAGGATCATTTTTATTTTCATCTGAAGCATTTGCACTTTCAGTTTCAGTTAGGTCAGAATCAGTTATCACCTAAGGTCGTATCTGCATATACTGGTACAGGGAAAGGGAGTCGATTAATGACACTAAATAACACTTACTTTTAAATTTTTCCGGAACATGCTTCAGAGACTTTGCCTCCATCCTCAACCGCCTGTCAACTGGTTCTCATTGGTGTAGTTGATAGAGGAGACCTATGGCAAAATATTGTAACCACACCAATGAGAAGCAGTCGATAGCCGGTTGAGGATGAAGGCAAAGTCTCAAACATGTTCCGGAAAAATTTAAAAGTGTCATTAATCGATTCCCTTTAAATTTAATTTGACAACACTTCTTTACAAGTGGGGTCAAATTTTGCCACTAAGACTTGAAGGTCAGCTCATCACAAATATAGCAGAAACTGTCTACATGATTTACACACTTTCTTGGCATGATGAAAAAACAAAGCACTAAAACACTGCATACACAATACACTTTCGAAAAGAAAGGAAGGAAATATTTCACTACTGAACAAACTCACAGTCAGCTCAATATTGACACATCACACAACCAGATGAACAGGTCGGTACATATCCAAACATGAATGAACCTGCTCATTCCCTTATATAAAGCTTGGATAAATTCACTAAATATGAGGTAAAGCTTCCTATAAAAGGTCAAAGAAAACGCTAAATCCTATTTTAAAAAGCAGCGGTCACAAAAATACTGTGCCTAATGGAACAATTCTGACTACATATCTGAATTCATTATGAAAAGGTACACTAGATTCACTAATCAGATTTCTTGTGAAGAACACCTTGTCGACTAGTGTAATTTTTGGAGAGCTCCAGTAGGCAGTGGTAGAATGATACCGTCCCCGTTAAGCATAGCATAAGTATAACAACCACGAAAATCATATTAAATGCATAATTACGGGCGGATAGATATCACACCATGAATTAAGCTAAATTACAACAGATATAGAGGATAACGATCTAATATACAGGTGCAGAAACTAAACAGGCAATACCAATACATATATTTTATTCCAAGCACGTGACCTTAACATGTAAAGAGATAAAACTGAACACATAACCTCACAGGAATGTTCTTTGTGTTGAGCCGACAAAGGGGCATTGTTCAAGTATCGCCCAAGGCTAGACCCAAGCAACAACTCGTCGCCCGCATTAGCTTTGATTTGCACATGATACGTGACGTAGAGAATAAACACCGGGATTGGAGCTACGCTTTTGCAAGCGTGATTCCGCATTAATTACCTAGACTGTGGTTCATAGAAAGTTGTATGGAATACATGCTTCAGAAGCTCAAAGGTGTGATGAAATTTAAGAATAGGTATGAAACACAACCTATAAGGAACGAGTAACGACCCACATGACACATAAAGTGTCCAAAATTCGGCGAAAAGATGGGGAAATTTGTGCAATGGTGACGTTTGATATTTGCTAGAAAAACACTCTGTTTTGACGAGTAAAAGGCGCAACAGGTACTAAAAGTTCATCAAAGTCCATGTTCGAGGATGGATGGAGCAACACATATTAGGAGGTTATCAAACACTCTGTGTTAGTGAGTGAGAGAAACAGCACACTTTACAACATCATCAAGATTTTACCAAACTCTGTTGTTGTATAATCTCAGGAAATGCTTTAGTGCACGAAGTAATGCTTTCGCGACGTCCAGAAACGGCAATGCGTACACGGCTTCATATATCACGCGGCGCATCCTAGAGATTTCCAAATTCACTCGCGACTGTGATTGAAACTAGCAGTCATGTCACGCGCACAGCAACGGGCAAATCTTAAGTCTCGCGCCTAATGTACAAGTTACACCAATACAACAGTAACGAGTGGGTTTCTTGCTAAAAAGGGTGCAAATTTAATTCAGAACAAAAGTAGAAACTTACCCTTTACACTGTAACCGCAGTCAGTATCAGACAGTGATTAGGAGGCATCGAATTAATAGAAATCTCGATATTGAAGAAAGAAATATTAAGTAATAAAAATTGCTTTTATAAACCAATATACATATATATACATATATAAAAGAAGTATTATTATATTAATATGAAATTAGAATGGTTAGGATGATGAATAAAATAGCGGTTCAGTTAAGGAATAATGAGGAAAGAATACAATTTAATATAACAGGCATGTTAGCATCAAGGCAAGGTAGAGGAAATACTCTGGTAAAATCTACACTCTGTAAGCGACAGGAAAGAGGACCGTTATCTTCCTTGTGTCAGAAAGGGTTCAATGTCTGAGAACTATAGATAGCTTGTAGCAAGGAATGCATTGAGACAAAAAGGATTTCAGGGTGCGATGAGGCATAAAGAATAGAGCTTCTTATTTTACTGATATGATAACGATGTATACCGTTACAAAGAGCCCAGGTAGGCGTGTCCGAACTCAGGGTAGGCGTTAAGTAAATGAGTTAGATGAGTTTTGGAATCCAATGAAAAATAAATCGGAATAAATCAGAAACCAATAATAAAGTAAGATTTGAAAAATGGAGAGAAGGGTGAGCTATTTTGGTCATGTGATAAGTGAGAGTGGGGAGCAGAATTAGGTTCGAACTGAATCGCGAAGTCGAGGAACGTTACTTGCTATATGGTACTTCAAGAGGTGATATGTGTTAGTGTCGGTCAGGAGAAGAAGATGTAATACGTTGGTAGAATTTAGTTGGAAGAGGTCACCGTTGCTACTCAGTCTTAATGGAACAAACACACTACAAGTGAATTAATCAAAATTTCACATTCATCTTTGAATTATTGATTCTACTGGGCAACCAAAATCTACAAACCTATTTTCCTATAACCATTCACCCGAGAAGAGAATCCATAGCTCCAAATTTCAACAAGAAGAATCCAAACAATTTAAATAATATGCGGTTTTGCAACATAATGACACAGGATTATGCCGCAACATCCATAAAAAGTAATCAAAAGCAAATATATAAAGCAAACAAAACCAATCAATATCTAAAAAGGCCAAGAAAATGGAATATTCTAATGAAAAATCCAGAAATTATTCAAGAAATCCCACGTAAAGCTGCAGTAGCAAATGCTAGATTACTTACGGAATATGATTATTTGGCCAAACACTTACAGGAATAGGAATTTATACAAGTCTATATTGTCCTCTGTGCAACAAAGAAGAGGAAATGACTGAAAACATCTTTTAACCTGTGAAGTTCAACCTGCCGGACCCACTACACAGAAATATTGGAGAACAAGAGAGCCAAT
Source organism: Mantis religiosa (assembly GCA_030765055.1). NCBI lineage: Eukaryota > Metazoa > Arthropoda > Insecta > Mantodea > Mantidae > Mantis > Mantis religiosa. The sequence continues at coordinate 40,277,491 of CM060957.1, forward strand.
GGCTTCATTGCTAAAGCCTGGCATTTGTAAACAACAAGAACAACAACAACAACAACAACAACAACAACAACAACAGTGACTAGTGGAGAGGGAAATTTGTATAACTAAACTTGCCATTCAACGGTCGTGTATTTTCTATGTGATCATACCCCTTCACTGTCAGGACGCACCTACCCCCTGAAACCCAAAAGAGAGAATCCATGAAGACCTACCCTGAGATGAACCCATGCCTGTTGTAAACCTCCCATCCGTAGCCCTTAACCGTTACATGTACAGTGATTTTAAAGAGTGTTATCTATTGAAATTTACACAGTGTAACTTCATAACAGTTATAACAATAGAACCCGCTGAGTGGATAAAACTATTATGTGCTTCAAATGGGTGGAGTTCTCACCTGTAGCGAATCAGATGCGTTAGAGCCTTAAGCGTTGCCAGCTCGTTATCTCCACTATTTTTATATTTCCCTCTCTCTCGCATACTTGCGAGTGTTCGTTCTTAAGAGTATGTATGACTGAAATTTTTAAATTCTGAACTAATAATGCTAGCTTTTTCAAATTTACACCATAGATGTAGTACAACGTAAACATGTAGCAACCTAAATTTAAATCATTTTTCTCCAGCAGTTTAGAAATTATGATAAATTTTGTATGTTTTTTGTTACGTCACTAAAAAAGTCCCTTGCGACAAAATATTTTGAATTTTGGTCTAATATTTTAACCCTATGTTCATAATACGTTTTGAAATTGCTCTGGGTTTTTCTGTGTCTCCTTTAGCTTAGGTCAAAAAAAATTTTTAATTTACAAATATTCTTTTTTTTGTCTAAAAAACTGTAAGTTTTGTGTTTGAAAATTAAAAATATATGCTTATATACATTTCACAATAAAACCCAGGGCAATTTCCATTCCTCATGATATTCTGAACCTGTGTAGGAAATTTCATGAATGTAGTACAAAAACTGCATCGCAAGGAACATTTTACAGGAAGAAAAATGCTGAAAATATGAACATTGAGAAAACAGCGATTAAAGATTTGATTGCATAACTCACATTAAAATCCACCAGGCTGATAGGCTGGACCCTCAGATTTCTTTTTTCTCTCCTCTGTTGTTGCTTTTTCCACCTTTTTCTTCTTTAGATGTTGCTTTTCTTCTGCACAACTTCGCTTCTTGCTTTGCAGGATACGAGTCTGATCTCGCTGCACTGAAGTTTTCCTTGCTGAGTCTACTACACTTTCACCTCTGATATTTTGCTGCAGCTCCAATGACTTAAGACTACCCATGTTAAACTCACTGATGCTTTTAATAACAGCAAGATCCAATTTTTGTTTTGATATGAAAACTTCCTTTGGGCACTTATTCCATATGACATGATACAAAGATTCATTGGCATTCTGTGTTTTTCCTGTTTTGCACCTCTCTAGTAATGTTGTAGAAGCCAGCCTCTGATATATTGGCAACATTTTAGGAACTATTTTGTCTGAAAGCCTCATTTTTTTTTTCTTGAATTGAAAATTTAAGAACGGAAAACAGACAAAGAATGTGGATGTAGGCAAAAGAGGGCGTGACTCTGACAGAGTTTAAAGGCCACCGACATTTAAATAAGCATTTAAAAATGGCGTTCGGAGTCAAATTATGCATTTTTCACATTCGGGAATGTCTAAATTATTTTATAGAATTAAAATAAAAAAAGTCGTTATTTTCACGATTTTCATGAAATTTCAGTCATACATACCCTTAAGGGAACGCAGACTGATTTTCCAAAGTTTTATAATAATGCAGTTGTGGATATGCAACATGGATATTCGTATATTAGGCAAATGTTTTAAATATTTAGTTTAAAGTTGATTATTTTTTATGAATTACTTATTTTTCTAATCCAACGAAAATGCCAGTGGTGCATCCGTGTAGCTCAAATGTTCTGTTCCAGATATTATTATGATTTAATCATCAATCTTCCCGATATTTGGACTCATAGCCTGTCACCGTTTCAACGAAGTCTCACTTGGTTCATAATCGATGAAAGACTTCTCCTCCGTACCTCACAAGATTTAAGTAATTCTATTTTAAAACATATGTTGGACATAAGACCTGAAGCTTTCCTGGCGACGAATACGCTCACTTTCTTCTCGGGTAGCCAGTCAGGTGAAAAGATGATTAGATATCAGCGTTTCGGAAGTGTACATCTCTCCCCTCAAGAGATTATAATCAAGTTAAGTAGTTACGTTTCTTTGACACAATTTTCTATACTCACTCCATCTCCTGACCTGTAATCTAGTTTATTGAAAACAGTCTTTTGTTCAGTAATGCGAATTTTGGTAGTGTTTTGTCTTTGTTTATAGCTGTGTTATATCCAGTATTTAATTTTGTGGTGATGATGATGTGTATAAGGGCGCTAAGCTACAGCTGTCATCAGCACCCTTTTGTGGTTATAACATTTTATAAATATCCTGATGATGGGAGAGATGTACACTTCCGAAACGTTGATATCTAATCATCTTTTCATCTTGCTGGCTGCCCGAGAAGAAAGTGAGCATATGTTGGACATATTGTTACCAGTTCATTTGTAATACTCATATATTAGGTGAAAAATAACTGAATCTTCCTTTAATACTTCTTTATATTTGTGTTTTCATTGTCTACAGGCTACTGTGAGACTCTTTAACTTCTTTTCGTAGCTGTCATTAACTGTTCACTGTCTTACTATCTTACTGAATCATCCATCTTTTTCTCCTATAGCAAACGACAGATCTTGACAAAGTTTTATAAAGGCAATGTCTGGTATTTCTCTGTAGTAGATAAATAATAAGAACCTCAAAACCCGAGCCCACGATTCCTAAAGTGCAATAATTTTTTGTCAGAAATGTCCTCAAGAAATAATCTTGCACTAGTGTAAGTGAATTTAAAGACATGCCCGGTAATACGGATTAACCCACATTTTTTAAAAATGGAGAAAACAAGTGACTTGTGAATGAGGCTGAAGGAAATTGTTAACATTATTTTATTTCATTTCTGAGAATATGAGTCTCAAGAATACAGTATATATTATCAGGGTTATCCTTAATAGAACCCAAAACATGACTGATCTAATAACAATAAAATTAAAATAATGAAAATAAAGTGAAAACCTTTGTCAGCTTTTACTTAATCTTTATTCTATATATATTTTACAATTTTAGATGAAACTAATAGATGTGTCTTTTGGCATATTTATACATGGTGCACTTTTGATTATTCCACTTTTCAATAAGTATATCATTTTGGAAACTAGGTACAAGCTTTTCAGCTGTAGCCAGGCTGATAAAACGTGCTTCATCAGTAATATTCTCAGATGCTGTGGTCTCAGATTTAAGAGCTTTATAGTACTCATGATAAATTGGTGGGATATAATTCATCAGATAATGTAAGTCCTTTAATTTTTCAGGATTTGTAGGTCTTGAACCATTGTACTTTGGAGGAAATGTCTCATAAGTAAGGGATGGTTTGCAAGATATTATTTTCCTTCGAATGTCCAAAGTGTCGTAATCCTCAACCCCACCGTAAGTGTATTTAAAATATAACTTAAAGGGGTGGTCTTTAAATACTTTCATGCATGTCACCTTGCTCAAGAGTACCTTTTATCCAGATTTTGAAGCTGTTCTTTTCTGTACTTTGTCGAGAAGAGGCTTTGCAGAGACGAACATGTTAGTTGTCATTTTGAAAACATGAAAAGGATTCTTTACAATGGTTTTCCTCACCAGCTCCATCCCCTGATCTGGAACATAAATGTAAGCTGCTTGCCTCACGATCACAAGGCAAAAATATATGACTGGTTACCAGTTCCGCCATTGTTTGTTTACATTCAGAGTAGAGTTTACCAACATAACTCACTGTTGAAGCTCTACGGTTTGTGGTAGTTATTACTGATGAAGTGGGCTAAATACTTGTCTATTTTCCATGTATCGCTTTATTCTTATAACTAAAACTATGCTGGTTTCATAAAATATAATGATAGTTAAACTGAAAGGATACAACCATTTATAACTTTAGTAGCTCTGTTGGTTATCCTTTCATATGTTAGTTACCATGAGTGCCACTAGATGACATGTACAGTGCATGAACAGGTTAACCCGTTTTTGACATTATATGAAAAGGATATCACGAAACGCAAGAACTTCACCTCTCTCTATTTAGCGTAATACGATCGCTGGAGGTTAGACCAACACAAGAAAAGGTAGGTCTCTGTTGCAGCAACAGAGGGCAGCACTTATCGCAATTTTTTTATTTTGAGGGTTAGCCCGTTTTTCCGGGCATGTCTTCATTTATACTCCTATATATTGCGAAAATGAAAAACCATATTTCAAAATTGTAGAAACGTTCCCAAGGACATAGCATCACAAATTTATACTATCACCATTTTGTCTACTGGGAGTTTAATTGTCTCTTTAAACTTCGTGTTTAATTCCAGACTGTGTTTGAAACAACGAAACTACAAAGACAGTGGGAATCACTGACGTAACCTAACATGTTTACTGCTATTGTCTGTCCTAGCGAAACTTCCAAGTAAATGACCAAAATTTCAGAGGTTTATAGCGCCCGAAAGAGTGACCCTTTTGTATGGTGCTGATGAGAGGGCAGTACAGTCGCTACAGGCCTGTGATTATATCCGGCCCTTCCTCCACAAAGGGCTGCATACCCTGGACAGTGGTTAGGATAATTTGTAGGCTCGGCGCTTCCTTCTGTTCATGCGATCACAATGGACCTGCTTTGTTACTTGCCGCCTCTTCTTTCCTATAAGCAGATGCATTGTGCTTTCACGGAATGTTCGACAGCTAAAATACCTGCACAAGAAAAAGTTTAGATCTACGATATGTTAGGCCAAACTGTCCCCTCTACTTTAGAGAGTTTAAACTTTAATCCTCCTATGGAAAGCACCTAATTTTGCGTTTCAAAAGGATGTTTAAGTAAAATTCAGATACAAAATCATCCCATTTGTTGTTTTCACATGACTTTATTTAAAACGGTTTAGTAATTTAGGTCACACCGAAGGATAAATAACATGGGTAAAGTATTTCTCAAGCGAGCTCGGTGTAGCAATGTTTTCTATATCAACTATTAATATTTTATGTGATCTATACAAACTATTGTTGCGCAAGCCAACAGTTTCATTTCACATTTTGTTGTGTTTGAAGAGAAATTCAGGAAACCTAATCGGTAGTAAAGTCTGTTTAGTGAACGCGTGTGCAATTCAGCCGCAACATTTTTCGAACCCTTATAATCATTTTACAACACTGGTCCTCCTTCTCCCAGTACCTTTCTCGAAAACGTCATGGGTATCGTACGAGTTTTCGTCTAAATAAATTATCTTATGTCCATTACTGAGAAACTTCCTTAGTTTTGACACACAGGTACACACACATACACACTCATAGCTAAGCTACAATTCTACTGGATTCCATAATAACCCTTAACTTATTCAAATTGCGGTATTTGAAACCCAACTCCTTTCGGAGGCCACGCAAAGTGCAGTGCCCATAAGGAAAATCACAAATTTCTTGCAAATGTGTAACCAATTCATCTAAGGTGGGCGCTCTCCCTTTTGCATAGAATTTATAAATTTCTCCTCGAATAAAAGCGCATGGGAAATTATCTACTTTATAGAAACGTTTCCTTTTGTTTTCACACTTGATCGGCGTCTTTGATATTCCTTTCATCACAATTTTTCTTATGTATTTCTGTGAATACCCAGAGTTTTTGCAAGTTCATTGCATGACCCCTTACCAAGATTATTTTTCAGCACATATTTATATGTGTTCAAAACAAGCACTTGAATTTGCTAAGAAACAGTTCCCGTTATAACTTTGTTTATTGAGACTTTTCCAGTAACATAACTCGGCCCAGTTATTCACACTATTGTCATCACTTTGATTATTTTCACGTGACTGAAAGTTATCTACTACTTCATGTGCATTTACCACTGCATTTACCTCCCACGCTCTCCACATCGTGACACACAAAGAATTTCTGCATGTAATGAAACAGATCAACTGGAAGTTGGAACTTTGGCATCTGAGACTCCACGTGGAGTAGACATACGACTGCCACTTCCAGAAAATCAGGGTTGCTATTGGTCCTCAACGACAGTGTGCCATTTCTGAAGTGTGGAGATAGATTTATGACGGTCATTAGTGGGCGGTAGGGCCGATTCCTCTGTGGAGCAACTGCACTCGCGTTGACCAGACAGACTTTACGAAATAAGTGGCTTCATTTGGTTTCAAAATTCCAAACTACTTTCTGTGCAACCGCAGCAAGTAAATCAATATCTACACAACTCTAAAACTGTATAGCCCATTAAACATTTGAAACCAATATTAGTGGACCTATCTGTATCTGGAAAATGGTATAAATTCGTAAATTCTGTGTGTTAAACAGAAGCACATGAGCTATACACTTTTCATAAACCGCGATCTATATAAACCTGAACCTGAACATACGTGAAACTTTGGGAGGATATAATTAACAATTGGAAGATAACAATGCGCTATTTATATCTCAGAGAGAATGTTGGAAGTGTCCTCCGCCGGCATTTCCACATTTTTGCACTGGTCTCGAGTGATTTTTGCACTCATCTCATTTCAAGGTGATATCGAATTGAGAGAAGGTTATTTCCAGCAAGATGGAGCAATATGTACCATACATCTACTGACACCACGGAACTTTTAACTAGTTTATTTGATAATCAAATAATCTCTAAAGTTCTGTGGCCTCCCAGATCCCATGACCTAACCTCAACGGATTTTTTCTTGTGGGGGGATCTACAACAAGAATAGTGTACAAGAATAGGCCACGGACAATTGATGTTTTCAAGGAATCCATTCGAACCGAAATAAGTAATATTAGCGAGATTATTCTCCGTAAAACTTCAGAGAATATGGCGAGATGAGTGCAAGGAGGACACTTGAAACATGTTTTTCTGAGACGTAAAAAGTGTAACTAAATCTCTTAATTGTGTTTTATATCCTACCAAAGTTGCACGTGTGTCCTATTATTGGTTTAGAAGATATGGCCTCTAAAAGTGGTTCAGGTTTAGATGGATCGCAGTGTAGTTCTATGAAAATTTTTATAAAACAATTTCATAAATTTGAGAAGTGCATTTTTGAAGCAAAAGTGTACAGTGTCTTAAACCGAAATCGTTACACGGAGAAAGAAAAGGTACATTTATGGTTTTGTATTGGGAAACTTTCAAACTTTGAATCTTGAAAAATTCAGTCACATTTTGGAACTATACTGAACTTGCTATAGTTCTGAATTTGCTCTGCATTTCAATTTAGCTAAGATGTTTACACAGATCCAACGGAATCTTTCCTAAAATAATATTTTGTGAATATAACATTACTTCAAAACATATATTTCAGGTAAAATTTCGATATAAAATTTTTGGATGTAATCAGCAAGTTTTGTACTTCCTAAGAAGTTCTTTAACCCAATGTACTTTGGAGCTGCGGTTTTAGCAAACGTCTTTAAACGTTCAAACTCATAGTTATAACAAAATATTTATTAAATGATTTTCTTATTATTTTTAAGAGCTCATTGTGGTATGGTCAGAGTTAGGGAAACATTCTTTTATGCTATGACACGTTAAAACCTTTATTAAATTTACCGCTTTCCACAATCAGGTTTTCCGTCTGCAAGTAACTTTATCCCCAAGCTTCAGAAACTTCTCTTACACTAAGCATCAACTATAATACTAATTATAGTATTAATAACTTTTTAGTTAGTTCGCTTGAAAGTTGAGCTGGCGCAGGAACACACAAAATAGTTGTAAATTGCCACATATCAAATTCACAAAGCTTTCAGAAAAAAAAGTACAAAGAACTTTTGTAAAAAGTGGTTGCAGTGTCTGCTTCCCAAAGAAGAAAGGACGGCAAAGAATATGGAACCACGCTAACTTCCTCATTATGACTTGAAAAATTTAAATTTCAATGGAAGGGGGTTACTGAATGATGCAGAGGCCTGTATTTCTGTAGACTGTTTAATATGAGTTTTTATGCAAAGAAACAAATGAATGTGAACTACCGATTTTAGAAAAGTATAAATTTTGGAAACTGGACATATGTTGGGAAATATCTCGGAAATGTTTCACACACATATACAAAGAGAGAGAGAGAGTGTGTGTGAGAGAGTGAGAGAGAGAAAAGGAGAGCGAGAGGATTTTATATAGACTATGTGTCTGAACGAGCTCCCCATTCTTGCGTGTAACATTTTGTGCTTCTCTTATGGCTTACTAGTTGTAAAGCAAATGTCAACATAAAAGAGGACTTCTGAGGACATCTCCAGAGAATTTAATTGTTCTCTTGATCATGTGAATTTTAATAACAATTATTAGAGCCATTATTCGGAAGATGCTTTTAAAATATGTTCAGTTTGAAGCATTTCTTTCTTTCCTTCCCTCCCCTCCCTCCTCTTCCTCCCAAGCCCCTTTCCCCCTTCCCCTTCCCCCTTCTCCACTTCCTCCCTTCCGCACTTCCTCCCTTTCTTTCTCTCTTTCTTTCTTTCTTTCTTTCTTTCTTTCTTTCTTTCTTTCTTTCTTTCTTTCTTTCTTTCTTTCTTTCTTTCTTTCTTTCTTTCTTTCTTTCTTTCTTTCTTTCTTTCTTTCTTTCTTTCTTTCTTTCTTTCTTTCTTTCTTTCTTTCTTTCTTTCTTTCTTTCTTTCTTTCTTTCTTTCTTTCTTTCTTTCTTTCTTTCTTTCTTTCTTTCTTTCTTTCTTTCTTTCTTTCTTTCTTTCTTTCTTTCTTTCTTTCTTTCTTTCTTTCTTTCTTTCTTTCTTTCTTTCTTTCTTTTCTTTTCTTTCTTTCTTTCTTTCTTTCTTTCTTTCTTTCTTTTTTTAAGCTTCAGTCTCAAAACATTGTGAGTACTATAATTTTAAATTTGTTCTAAATTTATTTCAAAAATATTTAAAAATAAATCGTTATTAATTATTGCAAGTGTTTGTGATGTGAACGAGATATATTAATGAATAAAAGAAATACCGGGTTCTGAAGTGGTAGTGAAAATTGTACTGCAGAACCTGTGTATGCGGAAAATTTCTATGACTATGATACCGAAATTAAGAATTGCAGTGGTAAAGGATCGTTATGGATTTCAAAGGAATATTGTATCTTTGTTTCAACACGTTCAGGCGCATTGGTTTGAATAGTTTTAACAAATGAAACGTAAGAAAGGAGGTCCTTAGCAGGAATTCTAAATGGGTAACACTTGACTCCGTTTGAATAGGCATTGTTCGGAGCCTTAAAAATAGCATGACCGAGACTAGTTATCACAATGAACAAAATAGTCTCAAAAGTAGTTTTAGTGTGAATAAAGAGGCTTAGAGAGGTGAAAGACGCAGCTGTAGGGAGGACAAGCAGACCGTGCCTGGCAGGCCATTAAGACGGTCATCTGCCTACGTACGCTAACTCTAAACAGTGATACTGGTAACCTTGGTCGGCAACTTCGAATTTGATGTGATGATAAAAAGAAGTAGTTTGAAACTTGCATTCCAATGTCATTAGAACCAGCCTTACTACCATACCTATCCACGCATACCCTGATCTACCCACCTGCGGTTAGAGCAACTTTACAAATGACGAAATTAAAATAATTGACTACTATATATTTCAACGGTGACGAGCTTTTGGACATATGTTTGTGGTGTTAACCTTTTCCTCAATTGTAAATTCTCTATTCGTTTTCTCTAGTGCTATTGGAAGGAATACAGTATTTCAGTCATCGCATAGTAATCCGCTACACGTTAAAGCATTTTGACTTGCAAAAGAGGCACAATCGAGTTTTACAGTACATTACTCCTTCCAATCTTGTTTCGTTTCGTTAAAGTAGAACATGCAATTCCCAACTGCCTCACCATAAACACGGTAATAAAGTTGTATCCGTGCTCCAAAGAAAAAAATCTATATTAATTGCATTGAAACCAGGTTGCTAGTGATTGTGTGGAGGTGCTTTCAACAATTGCGTCACTGCATTATTACAATTGAATTCTGTATCGTTACATCCAAGATGTTATTAAGTTAATGGACTTTTGAATCATTTGTTTGAATCAGTGATCATATACATCTGCATGGTACGTAAAATATAACATCGTTATTAAACATTTAAACGCTGAAATATGTTTCTCCATAAATGCAAATTGAATACTCACAGATGCTTGTTTGTTCTCAGTTCTGTCAATAAGGGTATTTTGTAGAAGTAAATGTTTACGCCCCTGAGCTGAAATATCTAATAAAGAGTACAATTTATGACGAAATAGGCACCGTCTGTACTCTTCCAAACATCGTAACCTCCGTAAACCGTAAAAATAAAGTTTAATAAATTCTGGAAGTATAAAAAAGGTAGCACTAAAATATAGAAAAGAAGTAAAGTTAACCCATTTGGTCGTAAAGAACTTTGATATCTGTGAGCACGTTGCATACAAATGTTTTACACACGCCTGAAAGTATGGTAATCTCTCCATGTACTGGTGCAATGAGGTCCTCCTATGACATTACAGCAGTAGCGTACACTATGGTTTTCATACTACCCCACAGAAAATAGTCCAGTGGCGTAAGATACAGTGATAGTGATAGTGCTGCCCATGGAACTGGTCTCCCTCTACCAATGCATTGATTGCGTTGATTTTATTCCGCACATTTCTCTCAAAAAGTGCTGGAGTTCCATCATGTTGGAGCCACATTATCTGCCAAAAGTGTAGTGGGACATCCTCCAATAAGGAAGGCAAAGTATCTCTAAGAAATGCGAGGTAAATCGGTCCAGTTAGTTTGTTTGGGAATAGATACGAACCAATGATATGGTCAATTATTCCAGCCCATAGGTTGATACTAAACATGTATTGGTGGATTTGTATGATCTGTGCACATGGATTTTCGTATGCTCAATCGTACACTTAGGACACCAGTTCTCTTTGACATTCTACCACAAACAAACCCTGCATTTCTGGACATGCGATCCTTCTTAAAAAATTATCAATGTACTGCCCTGTGCAACATATGTTAGAGAAAGCCTTAAATGTGAAGGATCATCTAATCAGGTGATGCCCACCTCGGTAGCATAGATGGTAGCGTGTCTGCCTAGTGAGTTACCTGGATAAGGTTTATTCCAGGGTTTCCCTTATCCTGAAAGATGAATGTCTGGTAACTCTGAGCTCTATGGACCCTGGGCTCATTTGAGCATCATTTCACCCATTCCATTCATCGTCCAATATGACGTAACGTTGAAGGACGTAAAAATAAAAAATAAAATTTTAAAAAATCAGGTGACGATCACTATAGTCCAAATATAGAAGACATTAACAATGGCTCTAGGAATTGACCGGAGATTATCCTGAAATGACATTCTGGTAAGCTGACAGGACTGCCTGAGGTATCATCGTCATCGTCATCACTATTGTTGCACATGGGATATCAACGTGCATTTAGGACTTCTGAAGATAAAGTAAAATATAAATTCGTCCTCATTATGAAGAAAAATAATTTATATTTTAACACTCAAAAGTCAAAATGGTATACATTTTTACCAGATTTTCCAAAAATTTACCAATTCTATAATTAGGTTCATATTTACATGTGAAAATTTACTAACTTTCTTTTGCGTACTGTTTCTACAGCTAAGCATTATCAAAATCTGAGCATTATTTTTAAGTTTTTTTTTTAAATCCTCTAACATTTATTCATATCGCACGATGAATGAAATGGGTGAAATGACGCTCAGATGAGTCCAGGGTACATGGAGCTTACAGTTACCTGACATTCGTCTTGAAGGATAAGGGAAAACCCCGGAAAAAACCTTTTCCAGGTAACTCACCCTGACCGAGATTCGAACTCGGGACCTCTTGAACGTAAGGCAGTCGCGCTACCATCTGCGCTACCAAGGCGGGCGTCTATCTTCTTCCTTCACTGTAAACCTGTGTGACTGATTCGTAATTATTTTATATTCCAACGCAATCATCTGTAACATGGAAACCTGTGTAAACAAAAAATAATTCCCGGAACGATCACGTCCCGTTTTACAGGGGTTTTACTGTACTTGTTACAAAATAACTGCTTTGTTATTACATAAAAGAAAACATCTTACATCTTTTTCAGTACATCTGTAAGATCTAACATGATTAAGCTAATTTGGCTACCTTGTTTCTTTAACATTTAGGTAAATGTTAAAAGTCAATTTGCGCATGTTCTTTTCCCAGGTTCCACGTCGAGTAATTCATACGTGCTCGGCTTACACGGTTTTAAATCCATGTCACAATTTTCCCTTCTCTCTTTCTATCTTCGTTTTCATCCCCCAGTAACCCACCTCTCGAGGGGAACATAAAGCACGGGGTAGCCAGGATTTTGTCCCGCGTACATATGCTCGCCCTTTTCTTCCCTCCCGCCCTCATCCCTTATTGCCCAGCGCTTAAACACTGCAATCGGGGGGTGGTTCAGCAACAGCCACTCTGGAAATTGTGGAAGAGCTCCAGGGGTTGGGTTTAAACGTTCAAATTTGTCGAGATTCATCTTGAATAAAACAGGTCTGCCAAAAGTGAAATGAAGCAGTTCGTTAAAACTGGCTCTGGAGCAGCTAAATTTGCGCTGGGCAAGTAATCTTTTTCAACAAATTATATTCTGCAAACATATAAGAAGGAAATAAGAGCTACGCTAATATGGAACGGACTTGATGGGATATGATGAGCCGAAGAATGGGAAGAATGCAGTAGACTTAGCGATATTCAGATTTTTTAAGTGCGGGTGACGATGCAATACAGATACTCTCTCAAAAGCAATACATTAAACTACGAGGCATGTTTTTTTTTTTTTTTTTTTAAGTCAGTACCGTTTTGCGATTCCGCCGACGCACCACTACGATAGGCGTTCCGCGCATGCGCGCTGGTTACCTAATCCTTGTTTCACATAAGCTTGCCCCGTATCTCTTAACGGTCACGTGACCTAATCACCTCTAATTGGCTGCTGTTGTGGTAACGACTGTCGTGCGGTAAAAATTAATTTGTTATTTAACATGGTGATATATCTTTATATGTTGGAAGAGAATTGTCAAATTTATATTTTCTCAACTATTTTAATTAAATGTATTACGCAACAGAGTTGATTTATCTGAAATGCATGTTAATTCTTAAACAAAGTAAAGAGGAGGTTCCTTTGCTCTGAAGCACATGGCACGATAGCACGTGATTTAGCGGTAGTGGTGACATTTGTTTATATGACTTATCACTGACCTTGTTTTGAACTGGATTAGTCATATATCGCCATTCGACGGTGTGTTGTGTCCAGTGCGAGAGGAAAATTATTTTATTTATCGATTATTGCGCGTGTACTTTTTATATGTGTAATGGCAGAGTCTACCGCCAGTTTTTCGCTGAAGTATCGCAGGGATAATTCTTTACAAAGCGGCGAAAAAAGAATGTGGTGCATGTGTTTTATGCACTCACAGAGAAGAATCCGTCTTTGTCAGTGAGTGAAGTCGAACAGCTGAGCTCTGAAGTTACAGGTGTGAGTGTTAGATCCGTAGGAACATCGCGATGTGAAATTGAGAAAACAGGAAAACTTACCACTCCAGGCAACAGCAGGAATAAACAAAAGTGCGTGCTCGGAGAAAATACGTGAAAAGTGTTGTGCGTCGTCATGTGCATAGTTTTTTCTTTAGAAACGAACTCCCTAGCATAAGTAACATTTCGTCTGCTGTAAATTAGGATGCAGATTTACCAAATTTCAGCAGATTGCTTATACGGCAGGGGTTTTTGAATGAAAAAAGAGGCAAGAAAAATGTGCTAAAAGACAGAGGCGATATTGCTGTGTGGCGAAGACGTTATTTAAGGACAATCAGACTGTACCGAGATACAAATCGCAAAATATACACGAAGACAACACGAAAAGTAAGGTATGGCGTGACACGACATTTAAGACTGAAAGACAAGCATTTTTGAAAGGTATGTGTGCTGGTTTAAAAAATCCCAGTGAAAAAGACCAAAGACCTTTCATTATAAACTCTTTCAGTTTCATTGCTCAGTCATTCAGTTTCAACTTGCTCAGTTCATTATAAACTTGTAGTTTTGCATACCTTCACATCTTTATTTGTATGATTTTATTTATCTCCCCGGCTATTATTATGACGTTTACTGCACGTTTAAAAGTGACGGGAAGGCACCGCCTATGGCCTATGGCGCGAAAACATTAGCCCATTAGGGTGAGGGGGAAGGTAATTGAACGCGGAGTGATACATTTCAGCGGGCCAAGGTTATATGAAACAGAGATTACATCTCTTGTCTACGCAGTGACGCCATTACAGTCTGATTCTTCATTAGTGAGCGTTTAAGATGTCTCCGGCAATCGTGAGTCCCGCCGATTGTGAAGTACGAGCTGTTATATGATTTCTTAGTGCTAAAGGCGTATGGACAAAACATTATGAGTAGTGGAATGGTAAGGAAATGGATGAGAGCATTTAAAGATGGCCGCATAAATGTGCATGATGAAAAACGGATAGGGCGTCCTTCGGTCGTTACTGAAGATTTGGTGCAGAAAGTGAACGAAAAGGGGAGAGAAAACAGACGCTTTACAATTTTATCATTGTGCGAGTATGTTCCTCAATATTCTCGTAGTGTTTTGTATCGCATTGTGACCGAGAACTTGAAGTACCGAAAATTGTGTTCACGTTGGGTTCCGAAAATGTTGACGGATTAGCACAAAACCCAACGTTTAGGCAGTGCATTGACTTTCCTTGAGCGGTACCACAATGAAGGTGAAGATTTTTTAAACCAAATTGTTACTGGTGACGAAACATGGGTGGCCTACGTCACACCAGAATCGGAACAACAATCCATGCAATGGCGACATTCATCATCACCCACAAAAGTGAAGTCTAAGCAAACAACTCCTGGCCGGAAAATCATGTGCACAGTTTCTTGGGACAGAAATATTGCTAGTGGAGTTTCTGCCTCGTAATGAGACAATCAATGCAGCGTCTTATTGTGTGACATTGAAGAATCTGCGCCGTGCAATCCAGAACAAAAGTCGTGGCAAGTTGAGTAAGGGTATCGTTTTGCTGCATGAGTGTCCACATGTGGTTCATCGGACCAAAGATCTCATCAAATCTTTTCAATGGAAACTCTAGATCATCCTCCATACAGCTCTGATCTGGCGCCCAGCGACTACCATTTGTTCCTGCACTTGAAGAAACATCTGGGCGGTCAGCGTCTTCAAGTTGACCAGGAAGTCAAAACAGTTATGATACAGACGTTCACACGTCAGGCGGCAGAATTTTATGAGGAGGGTATTCAAAAACGGGTGCCACGTTATGACAAGTGCCTCAATATTCACGGAAATTATGTAGAAAAGTAGATTAAGGTACAGGCTTTCATGTAAAAATAAAATTATTGCGAAATCTATGCACGTCTTTTTTAATTCCAAAACGGTACTGACTTAAAAACATGCCTCGTATATTTGAATTGTGTTCTGATAAGCAATTAAGTAATTTTCACGTATATACCATTTGACTTTATGATCTTGAGCCAACGTTCTGTGAGGTTTATTATCCCAAAATGGTAGCAGCATCTGAATTTGGATGCCAAGTATTCGGTGGCACCCGGTTGTACTGCTTCAATATTTGAATTTTCCACGTAGAAAAGGGGCCATGGATCGAAAAAACGTGATGTTATGATGGTGCGAGGTCACTTGCGTCATCATCAAACCGCTGTCCTACTTGTTTGAGTGTTCCAAACAAATGGTACTCGCAAGGCGATATATCTGGACTGTAAGGAGGATGTTCCTGAGGTGTCCAATTCATTTTCTCCAGTTTTTTACCACGTTAAAGTGGCAGTATGTGGCCTGGCATTGTCATAGGCAATAATGCCGTTTCGGATCGGTTGACGGCGCCGCTTGTTGCGATGTGCAGCTTTTGCCGAATCCAAAATATCACAGTAATAGGCTGTATTGTTTGTATTTCGTTCGTGAAGAAAATAAAAAAAAACTTTGCGAGCATCTTTCCGTAGATGAACATGTTTTGACCGGACCTGCTTCTCTTCTCGCTGCCGCTCCATGTCTGCTTGGTTTGACTCCGGGGTGTAATGATGCCTATATGTTTTATCACAAATCCGTAGCAACATTTGCTACGGAGCTGTCAGGGAAGAAGTCCTGAAGAAGCCCCACGTAGTTGGGACAAAACGCAGACCAGAGGAACAACAAAGACGCGGTCCTACCTGGAAGACCCAGTTACAATGGAGTTATGCAGTTAATCACTTGCTGACATTGCTGGTGCCTTATCCGGTGAAAAACTAAATAAGTATTTGTACTCATATTATTTGGTATTAAGTGTGTGTGTGTGTGTGTGTGTGTGTGTGTGTGTGTGTGTGTGTGTGTGTGTGTGTGTGTGTGTGTGTGTGTACGTGTGAGTTGCTCAGTACCGTACGATAGGAGTTTTCCCAGTACCGTACGCGAAGGTATATCTTTATCCTCTGAACTTGCACTGACATTAGATTAATTTTAGTTTATAGGCATTCCTGTCGACATTAATGGAAAAAAGAACAGAAAATGGTTAGAAGAAAATATGAAACAGGCAATAAAAATTTGATAGAAAGGTGAATGAGCCTGGAAGTAGCAATATATATTACTGAAACTTTAACATCGGCTCTTTATAAGTTGATGCAGGAAAAGGCACAAAAACAGAAGAACAAACCAATAGGAAAGTGACGCAAGACTAACATTAATAAAACTATTAATACAGAACCTATCTCTGACTGAGCCAACAGAAACTGAGCCTTAGAAGACCAAAAGAAAATTGAATTTTGGAACCAAAACCAGTGTCGATTGAAGTGTTTGAACAGAGTGTATCATTTGCTTAGAAACCACAGACAAGGCTTGGGTTCATGTAATTAGTGTATCGTGCAAGCGTTGGACATATGTTAAATGTGCAGGGCAAGATAACATCGATTTTTATTGATATGATCATTGTGTTAAAAAAATGTCTGATTTGTTCTAAGAAATTTTTATTTTGTTGTGATAATCTCTAGAGAACGTTTTGAAAAATATATTATCATGTCACTGTGTTCTGTTTTATCTCAAAAATACAATAATTATGATAAGTGTAATTATCTTGTGATTAATTATGCAGTTCCTTTTCCTTTATTTAGAAATATGTACTTATTTACATCTGTCCGGTACTGGAAAACACTTTTTGAGATGCGCAGTTATCATTACTATCTACTTTAGTTGTTAAAAGTCAACATGACTTGCGTTCATGAATGTTCATTACTAATGCTATTTCTGTATGTTAATAGCTTCATGGTAATAGTAACAGGTTACTTGTACTCCATTGCATTTTCTTTGAATTTTGAAAAACTCTTAGGTGTGCAGTACTGGGCTCATTTCCCCTATTACCACCCCTGGAAGGAGACTGAGAATGGTTTCTACATGTGGAGCCATTAATGGTGCATGCATCAACTTCTCCGCATGTAGAAATCATCCTCACTCTCCTTCCAGGGGTGGTAATACACTATTTCAATTAGTGTGCAACTTTACTCAGCTGCCACCTCAAGATAATTCGACTGTACTGACACAGTTCCGTTTTCCGCCATCTATTATCAAAGTTGTTACCAACAGAAGCGTTACATGAGAATTCCCGTTTATATTTGATCTGGCGTCGTATTAATTTTGCCTACGATTTCACTCCATGTCTGTTCAAAATCTTGGTAGTATCTTATAGGTAAGCTTAACAATTAGATTTGGCAGATCATAGAACTCAGTGTTCTCTATTTTGCTCCACTATCTAATTCCTTTTATGCACCCCTAGTTACTCCATCCAACCTCTGGGTCGTAGCAATACTGGTATTGTAGTGAGCATATAAGGATATAGTGGAAAAGCCAAAAGTTATTTTCACCAATGTCTGATAGTTTGCTTTGGGGGGGGGGGCAAATAAGGAAAGAGGACAGGAGAAGGGAAAGAAAAGTGCAACAATGGAAGTTTGGGCAAAATAGAAGAGGGAAGTTCAGGAAAGGTAGAGGAGTCCAGCAAAAGCACCACCGTTATTAACGGTTGACACTACTGCACCTGGAAAATGCGCAGGTCTGGTTGGCTTAACTGGCTATGGACCATGACCAAAGTCCTGACGATAGGCAGCGAAATGACGCAGGTTTGAGGAGGGTTTGAAAAGGACTGAATAAGGATTAAAGATTACATTTTATTTAATTAGTAATACTGTGTATCATTGGTGCTTGGGAGGGCATTATGTCATATTTGGGACTATCGGCTTCTTGATCGCTGATGAGTTGGCGAGTTAAGGTTCTGCTGATCTGGAAGTGTCGAGTCATTTTGAAGTGAGAGAATTAAGCTCCTTTGGAGCAGCTCGATGCTGTAGGCAATTTGCGAGAAGTATTCCTTAAATGCGTCCGGGTCGTAGCCGTGGGCTACGTAGATTATTACAATCAGGATCCGTCCCATTCAGCTGCCGGACGCCTAGCACTCGTGGTACCTATGACGTTACTAGTGGAACATCGGGCCGAACTGCCAAGCCCCTCCCTGAATTGGAGTTGTTCGGATTGGGTTGTACTCAAGGGGGCAGTGGCTCCCGATACTACTGCATAGCTAGTAGAAGGTGTGCTAGATTACCAGGCGCCCCTACCGAGGTTAATTGGTAGCCTTCCCCTTTGGGGTTGGCGCGCGTAAGTGGCGTATCCACTTCCACCCCATCTTGAGTCCACAGGAACAAATGGGGGGGGGGGGGAGGGCTGGTTAGTCTCTAGGTCTTGCCCTATGGAAAACCCCACGGAGGTGCCGTGCGCCCTTTTGGGACAGTTTGGTAACTCCCTGGTCATTAGAGGGTGTGGATCAGTCTTCACTCAGTGTGGATTGCCCTGGTAGATACCCTCGAACCTCTGGTTGAGTGCGTGCAGCGCATTGGCTGTGTCTTTGTGGTCGGTATTTGTGGTGGTTGTTGCAGTTGCAATGCGTTGTAGTATTGTCTGATGGTCTGAGGCTGTTGCGGCTAGCTGGTTGCTGAGTTCCTGTAGTTTTGCAAGTTGCTTCGTGATTGTTTGAACGGTTTCCAGTGTTTAAAGTGCCGATATGTCCATCTTCTCAGACGTGGAGTGATAGTTTGCTCTGAATGGTCTATTCTATTATATGGACGTACCTGTCAGGTAAACATGTGTTGGCAACACGTGCTGTAATTATAAGTTTCGCTGCAAATAGTTTAGAACACATATCTGAAGAACAGGGTTTAATAATGTAAAAGTTACACTGTAGAGTTATCTATAAGCTGTAGAAAAAGCACAACTAACATCATTGTAAGTCTATAAAACTTAGATAACAATATTTCCCCTGGTTGCCCGCCATAATGAGATCACGTAGAGAAAGTAAGTCCCAGAACAGAAATTTGGAACACGCCTACGTGGGCTGCAATTTCAAATATCTCTAGCGTGTCGAACCTTCGTTCTTGGAGACATCTGACTGTATACACTTCAAATGGTCAGCTTTATGAAACATACTTGGCTCCAATGCAACGTAAGATGGTTCCATAACCCTTCAACACTTTCCCTTAGGTGTCAGCGTTGCAATTAAGCTTTGCCCTTTTATGACACCCTTGGCAGTTGTGGTAAACCCCTGCACAGGTGCGCACCCTGGTTGGAGTTCATCACAGTAATAACTTTTTTGTTCTTTCAGTCTTCATGTCGTTGACTGTAGAGGAGAAACACAAAGCCCTAGGCAAAACACTCCACTGGGCAGATATTTTTTTTTTTCATTAGAAACACG
This sequence comes from Mantis religiosa, assembly GCA_030765055.1. NCBI lineage: Eukaryota > Metazoa > Arthropoda > Insecta > Mantodea > Mantidae > Mantis > Mantis religiosa. The sequence continues at coordinate 40,297,249 of CM060957.1, forward strand.
TGTTACCGAAATGGAAATGGAATATGCACCAGGGACATTAGTATAATTAAATTATGGTCTCACGTTTCTACTTCCAAAGTTAACTGTACTTATTACCACTGATAATTTCAAGATTATGCAATCAGCCAATATTTTCTCTTTCAGTTATAATTTCCCCTTGATCACTTGAAGGGGCATTCCTAAAGCTTACAATTCATACTTACTGTACACTTTTGAGTTGCATTTTATAAGCAGTAAACTTAGGAAGCTCATAAGTTTCCTGCTTTACAGACGTGTGCAGGTTATTGAACTCATTTATGTTCTTTTTTTTTTTTTTTTTTTTTTTTTTACTTTGCTTCAGTTTAACATTCAAAATAATAGTTATTTACAACCGTAACCTGTTTCAATTAGTTGTAATTCTGTTCCTTGCTATAATATGAAGCATATTCAATGAAATATCTCTCTTAATAACAGCTGGGGGATTTTTCTGTTACTTACAGTAATATGGTGGTAGCTCTGAATTAAGAGCAGCCATTTTCTTCATGTCTGTTTATCCACCTGTTTGGTGGTATTGCTTTCATTTGGTGAATGTAGTAACTGAAGATTGTTAATATTTGCCTTTATTGTGTTTTATGGCTAATATACCCTCAGTATTTATTATTAACTGATTTCAAGCCAGGTAACATCGAAAATTGGAACTGGGCAGGTATTCCTTTAGAATTAGAAAGTAGTCAAGGGCAATGAAATACTTATACAGAATCTCAAACAAGGAAGATTCCAATATTATTAAAGAATATTTTCATATTCAAAAGAGAAGTAATGGGGTGGGTGTTGGGTACATAAAATGAATGACGTGTTGAAGCAGATAGGTATAGGTCGTTCTTGGATAAATGCAGAGTATGGGTATAGAGGCTTCTGAAAAGAAGTTAAAATAAGATCATAAGATACTGACAGACAAGACATTTTTGCCAATACAAGTGACAAAAGCTCACTGAGGATATATAGAGAAATAAAAACAACCTGGGGGAGGGAAGGATATATAGGTATATGTAATAAGTTAGGACGAGAAGGTTTTGCTTGGGCAAGATGGAGCTGGATAAATGTGTGTGGAGAGGTGAATGGAGATTTCCATTGTATATTATTTTGTAGTCAAATATATGGATAGAGAAGATCTGGCTACGTAAATGGGATAATTTGGGCAGTGAACTAGTAATTAGAAACATTTAGTCAGTAAAAGGGGAATAGAACAGGAGAAATATAGGGAATTACTTAGGGAAAGTTAAAGAGAGATGTCCAAGAACAATTAAAATATGTAGAGTAGGATAGGTGAAAAGGCAAAATGTGTTAAATGGAGTAGAGATCCTCCAATACACAAAAACCTACGGTTAGTTGTATGTGGTCCGAATTATAATTCAATGTTGGGCAACATGATACGATCTTCAGAATTTAGGAATATACGGCGTTTTCCAGTATGAATTTCATAATTGATATCTGATTCTGTATTTCCATTGATTTTGTAAAAGGAAAGATGGGAAATAAATTACAAATAAGTTATAAGTTAACCGAAATGGAGTTCTATATCAACAAGACAATGCAATACCCGATACTGAACGAAGAAACTTGGAAACAATTGGGAAACTGGGAGGAATCCAACTGCTACCACACCCAGTATACAGCCCTGATCTCGCACCATCAGATTATCAGCATTTTCGATCTATGGCCCATTTTCTATGTGGAAGAAATTTTGGCAATATTGAAGCAGTGCAAGTGAGTTTCACCAAATTTTTCACATAAAAACGAGATTGATGCCATCATGGGATAACCTCGCTGAACGATGGCTCAAAGTCATGGAATCTAATGGTCAATACTTTAATCGTATATCAGATCACATTTCAAATAATGGTTTTTCTTAAAAATGACGTTACTATGAGACAGTATATATAATAGTCTCGTAGCAATTTACATGGATAGCTTAAGTAATGTATGTTTACCACAAGGAACGAGAGAAAATACCTCAAACATCCTGATAACATAACCGGATCACATACTCTTGGGAGCCTCAAAACGTGTATTTCAGAGAAATATCAGTAACGAAAGTTTTAGGTGTAATAAAATGCTTTCTCTACCTCCTGAAACGGTAGTAGAGGAAGTATAATGTGTCTATGCTTTTCAGTTAGCCTTCATTGTTGCTGGAACATGCAGTTTTGTTGCAATATTTAAATTCCTGTAACTGCAGTGGCACAAGTGCTGTAAAAAACGCAAAGAATGTCCCTGAAAGGAATGTGCCAACCCTACATAGTGGATAAAAGACAGCGAATGTGTGTGACAGGAAACGTATGCTACACAAGGAGTAGAACCCCACACTAAAATCAAGCAGAATATTTATTCACAAAAGTAGAAGCGTCAGAATATTTGTTTGCTTTTTGTTTTTGTAATTTTACTTCCTCCAACGTTAAGTCATTTTGGACGATGAATGGAATGGGCGAGATGATGCTCAAATGAGTCCAGGGTCTATAGAGCTTAGAATTACCCGACATTCGTCTTTCAGGATAAGTAAAAACCCTGGTAAAGCCTTATCCAGGTAACTCTTACCGAGATTCAAAATCGGGAGCTTATGAACGTGAGGCAGACACTCTACCACCACGCTACGGATGCGGGCCCAGAATGTTTTTGAATGGTCTGTAACTGTACTGACATGGGGTGTCATAAACCTGTCCAGAGACGGCGAGGGAACCTTTTGCAAACCCCCAGAGTCTCAGGGTCCGGAGACTTTCTCTCATGTGGAGGAGAGTAACTTAGTGCTGCGAAATATAAACAACACGGGGTGGCTATTCCGCTGTCTCATAGGTATTATGAAGAGCTGATTGGACACAGAGGACCACTGAAACTTAGGTTTCTGTAACTGAGAGGAAGGTTTCATGGCATGTTTACCCTTAGGAGTCGTTTGAGAGAGATTGTCCCACCAAAGTACTATAACTTGCATTTGTTCAGTTTACGTCAAGAACAGGAACGGGTATTTGCACTTGTATCTGTGCCATTATGAGTATATTTACCGCTTAGATACATCTGTCAATGAGAGGGGTAAACCGCGATCTATAATTATATGTAGTTGCGGTCAATAATAGCTACATACCTTAATGCTTCCTTAATGTATTATTGATTTATGATAAATGACATTACCATCAAATAAATAATGTTAACCCTATTTAATAAATAACCGTACACTGCATATATTAAAGATTGCCAAGTGAGTGAGGCATTTGGCGATGGTACCGTGGATGTGTCTAATTGGCGTTCCTGGGTGCGACTGTTCAAGGAAGGTAGAACATCGTGTGACAACAAACCAAGACAGTCACAGCCTCGTATCAGTCGGACTAACGATATGTTCCATCGATTGGAAAACGTTGTTTTGGAGCACTGCCGATTGCGTTGCGGACATCGCTTCCAAAATTAGCATTTCCGTGGCATCTGTGCACACAATCCTGCATGAAGATCTGAAAATGAATAAAGTGTCTTCCAGGTGGGTGCCATGAACGCTGGCGGATGATCACAAGGCTGCGCGCGTGGCAAACTTTTAGGAGATGTTGATGTGTGATAACGACATGAATGGAACTTTATTTCAATCAATTGTGATAATGGATGAGATGTGGATGCCCTTTTTCAACCCTAAAACGAAGCGTCAGTCAGTTCAGTGGAAGAACACAGACCACCAAAACGAATTTGTGATGACCGCCAGTACTGACAAAATGATGGTGGCCATCTTCTGAGACAGCAGTGGTGTAATCCTTCCTATTTGCATTCCAAGGGGCACTACAGTGACAGCTGCATCCTACTAAAATGTTTCGAAAAATAAACTCCTTCCAGCATAGCGCGAAAAACGGGAGGAAATGGTTGGACGTGTGCTCCTTCATTAGGACAATGCACCATCGCATCGGGCGAGCGCGACGCAGGAGTTTCTTCCTGACAACAACTTTGAAGTGATTGTTAATGCTTCCTACTCACCTGATCTGGCTCTTAGCGACTTTTAGCTGTTTCCCAAAATAAAAGACAGTCTCCTTGGCCGCAGATTAACTACTCATGCCGCTATTGCCTCAGCGATTTTCCAGTGGCCAAAAAAAAAAAAAAAAAAAAAAAAAAAAACTCTTAAAGAAGCGTTCGCAGCGGCCATGGAATAATGTCGTCGACGTTGAGAGTAATGTGCACAGCTAGAGAGAAAGTGAAATGTGTAGTGTTTAACGCCCGCTTTTACTACATACTGCACCGCAGGTTGTGACGCTGATGATACATGAGATGAAGATGGAGCACTGGTGGAATGAGATGGCGGGGGAAACCGGAGGTCCCGGAGTAAACCCGCCCCAGTGCCGTGTTGTCCGCCACAAATCTCACTTTGCGGTCGCCTGGATTCGAACCGGTGTTCGATCGAACGTGTTCTATGCAATTTGAGGTTTGACGCTTTTATTACTTGTTTTGCTGGGCGCCGGGGTAGCGCGGTGGTTTCGTTCGCGGCTCCCGTTCTAAGGGTCCCGAGTTCGATTCCCGGCTCTGGGGTTGGCGATTTTAAGTCGGCCCTATCCACGCCTTCACCTCTGTCTAGCACACGTGAAGTATCCCCTATGCCCAACGTGGTTCGGAGTCCACGGTAAAAACTGTAGGTCCTCTCACCTCACCGCCATCTTCACTATCACCCTATCATCGGAGGTAATGGACACCGCCCTCTGGGTGCCTCCACCTGAGAAATGGGTCCGGTCATCACTTGGTGGGGTGAGGTTACCCCGAAGGCCAAGGTTGCCATGTGGGGAGTGTTAGTAACTAACTAACTTACTTGTTTTGCTTAAGGGGGGACCGAAATGCTAAAACTGATTTTCTAAACTACTAAAGCTAGTGCCTAAACATTTGTACAGATATTACTAGTAATTAAAGAAGTATGTGCACCAGTTTTCATTCCAATATGTAACTGCATTCTTGATATATGAATTAATTTATACAATTTTTCTTCTTTGACAGATATTGCACAATACCTTATTTTGATACAATTAAATTCCTTAATACCTTGATAGCAAATTAAAGGATCGGGTTTCTGAATTCTCCGTAGTTAATTTTTAAAGACATATTTTATGTGTCAAGGTGAGAAAAACTCCAAAAATCAGTGCTTGGCCGTAGTAATTACTATTTAAAAATTAAACTATGACAATATCAAAATTCCCCTAAACCAGTTTGTTGCACAGCTTCTGAGTTGTATTGTGTACCATTTTCAGAGCTCTAGCTGTAATATTGTGGGAGAAAATATATTTTGAATATGGAAAAATAACAAAACAAAAAAAAACAACTAAACTTGAGAAGAAATAGCTTTGAAGTTTTGCATGCAGCTTACATGAAAAATATACAATTTCTTTATATTAGAAAGCTCCAGCAGTGTAACTTACACATTCTTCCCTCCTAGTAACCTTTTGAGTCTTAGGTTCTAGATGTATTTACTGAAATAGTAGGTTATATTCACATTGCACCGTTAATTGAGAAGCAAAACCAGAGGTGCAAAGCATATCCAGGTTTTCTGTTTGTGAATACAGTGTGGAAATTCTAAATATTTTATCAGTTCTTTCAACTTTCCAAAATCAAAAATAATATATTTGCTCTCACATACATCCTCTTCTGCTGTATAGGTACTGCATTGCACCTCCAATTAGAAAGGCTTATGTTTTTCTTTTACAGTGCTAGAGTCCCAGTTATTTCCTGATTTACTTCAAATGAAGTATATGTCTTCCCCCTACTGCTCTTATTCATTAATTTACACAAAGCGGCTCTAATACCATTTATCTTTGGTATTATTAAACAGTAAAATAATGCAGTACCATATAAATGAATATACGCACCTTAACCTCTTTAATTTCAAAATACATAATTGTTCTAATTAGGTTTACTGGAATAAACTTGCATCACAACTTACGGTGTAATTTTAGGCACAAATGGACACTTGGATACAATAAATATAACAAAGAAGGGAGAAAAATTAACAACAATAACTTTAACCGCCAGTATTACTTCTGAAACATTAGAACAACAAAATAAACCATAAACAAACATTTCGTGCCATTACACAGGAAGTATATCAAGGAAACGAGTAAAAGCATCTGGAGACCTTACTACCATCTAGGGGATTCATATGAAAGCTTGTTAAAATAGGCTACGGTGGCTTAATAATATTTTAATCCTATTTTAAAATCAAATTGTTCGTAAGTTCTCTGCATTCAAACATGTGGGTGTGCTATTTAAAGCATGGAGAGACATTTAACCTGCATTGAGTTTTAAAAGTTGCATGCAAAACAGGTGATGCGTTTGCCCTACAGGCAAGAAACTTTGTCAACAAGTAAATTAAATTATGGTGCATATTTTGCAACTAGAAACCAAAATTCAATTTGTTTCCCACGAAAATGACTGAAACAGCACTTCTGTCCACCCTTTAGTTAGGCCAACTTTGTCATGGCATGATTGTTATTGACTTTCTGTAAATTTATGTTGTGACAATCATACAATTCATCTATAAGGCACTAGCAACCTCAAATGGGATAAATAAAACATAACTCTATCATTAGATTTTAACCTGGTCACTTAACTGTGAGAGTGAACGTATATAGTAAATCGAAAATCTATCCCTTTGTACCTTAAACCCAAAGTTAAACACAAACAGTCACAGAGACAACAGAAATCAAACGTAATCACATACGACATCGAAATAAGATGATAGATAAATACGTCATTATTTTTTAAAGCTAAAATAGAAATCGTGGACGGTAAACCGAGACCAGAACGAATGACCATACGGCACGTATCGCAATTTCTGGCTCATCCGGGATGAAAGGAATCTGGCAAACATATCCTGTTTTTCTTACGTGTGGCGATTGCAGCAGCACGGCTTCCGTGGGAGCAAATATTTGATTCCGGTGCTGAAGGAAACGGTTTGCTTTTGGTTCCATGAATTGGTTCTCAACCCAAGGTAGAAAACTCCTGACGCACGGTTGGGATCAGCGTTTGTTTTTTTGTGTCAAATTTCTCAGGAATCGATTGATAGGCGGGACCGGCCGTAACCTAGTTGGCACTGCACAAGCGGTGAGCTTGGTCCCAGGGAAATGAAAAAAAGAAAAACATTTCAACCGCCGGCAGCATTGATTACATTAGCAGTGTTTTATTCGTTTTCACCATGATCGATTGTAATGTTACCGCCGACTCAATTTACCGTACTCTAATTATAGGCTATTTAATGGGCTTTGGCACCGAAACACAGGTAACGCTTTACTCTGCGTGGAGTTCTTATAGTCAAAATAAAACTCCACAGAATTCCTTAGAACTAGAGCCCGGATTTCTAAGCAAAATGCTTATAAATGCTTTTTGTTGGAATACGGTCTATGCTTGCTTATTTTATGCTTTTTAATTAAAACATCTTATTTTATTTAAGTAATATTAATTTAAGAGTAAATTTTTACTACTACTCTTCATTTTACCTTTAAACAATTTACATCGTCTCGCTGAAACAGGAGTCTATATAAAATCGTGAATCTTCTTGTCTGTAGCGTAAAGAAAGTATCTGTACTTTTGCCGTTAAAATAATAAATAAACCCTGGCGCCACAGCCCTAAGGGAGCCAAGGCGTGCCAACCCGTCTGTCGACCTCACGCCCACTTACGCACGGCAGAGGTGGGCGATCATCCGACCGATATAGAGAGGAGATCTGGTCAGCATCTCGGCATCCTCCAGCCGGGACGTTGGTTTTCGTATCCAGGGCCGCTTACCAATCTACTCACCTTCCTCACGATGCTTAGTGGACACCGGCCCTATACCCAGAACTTAATCCGCACCCTATGGCTGCGACCGAACCTGGGTCGCTTTACTGTCGCCGATTAGAGTTCAGAAATTTCATGAAGTCCTTCCAAATTTGTGTTTATCTGCTAAGTCAGTTTCTGCTAGATCGGGTTCTTGGTTAAAGGCTGTGTCATTCTACGCAGAATATATTGTCACCCAATTATCCGAAGGCACGACCGACTGGCATCTGGGTGGGCGACAGGAGGCATTCCGTCTCACGGCTACCCATTTATCTTATGGCGTTCACTGAGGGGATGGTTGGAAAAGCATCACTGGCCACTGTACTGTCTCTTTCCCCTCCCCAGGCAACGCCGTGGCTCAGTGGTTAGACCGCTTGGCTCTCACCAAGGCGGCCCGGCTTCGATCCCAAGCGACCGCAAAGTGAGATTTGTGATGGTCAACACGGCGTTGGGGCGCGTTTTCTCCGGGACCTCCGGTTTGCCCCGCCATCTCATTCCACCGGTGCTCCATCTTCATCAGTGTCATCGCCTGCGGTGCCGTATGTAGTAAAAGCGGGCGTTAAACACTACACATTTCATTTCCCCTCCCCCTGACGTCTGGAACAATCGGGATGATGTTCCTTGCCGCGAAGCTTCCAGAAACAGCGATATTTCTGTATAAGGGCTGCAGTGGACGAGCCAGTCAGTTCTTGGTGAGCAGCCGTGAAGAGCACAGTGCTAGCGAACGGACTGGAAGACTGCGTACGTATATTAGAGGAGTTTTTAGTCATTTCTAGAGCGAGTTGTACGTAATTTAGTATTGCGTAGTAGGAGTGTTGCGTAACTGCGTGTGACACGTAATCCTGCTGTGATTTTTAAGTGAAGCAACTGTAATTCGGTGGAAATAAAGAACATTTTGAATTTGTGTAACTGGACTTTTAATTTCACAAACCCACAAAGTCACAATATCAATGAAGTAAAACAATGTTGTATTCCTTAGTTGTAGAAGATGCAAGCAACATCGCCACAGCACAAATTTTTTTTGATAATATTGGCATCCAAGATCAGATGTAGTATACCCATAAGCGCTTCTCCAAAATACCTGCTATTATAACACAGTTGGAAGCTCGAAATAATACCTTAGATCACTCACTTTCTTTGATAGATGAAATTTCAGTAATGTTGCCTTCAGAGACTCGCGGTATTTTGAAAATTACCTATGAGAATCTCAGGTATTAAAGAAATATCCTGGTTATGAAACGTTGTGTAAGATTTCTTCAAAACTTTCTGGTACAGAAACATATATCGAAGAGAAGTTCATTCCTAAAGTACTGTGGTGTTTTTCATATGTTCCAGTAACGTCGTGTTACTTGAAGGGATTTTTTCACAGTATAAACATTCTTCATTAAAACAGAGGAGCATCAGTCAAGAAAATTTCAAGATAACTCTCTCGTGTACTGTAACAAGCTTGACTAAGCCCGCCTCGGTAGCGTAGATGGTAGCATGTGTGCCTCAAGTTCAAGAGGTCACGAGAGCGAATCTCGGTCAGGGTGAGTTACCTGGATAAGGTATTTTCGGGTTTGTTTTCCCTTATCCTCAAAGACAAATGTCAGGTAAGCTCCATGGACCCCGGGCTAATTTGAGCATCATTTCACCCAAAACGGAAGCTTGAGTAACGTAAACATTGTACTAAACAATACGTTTATGAATTCATTTTTACTTGTTTATGTTTGGAGCTTGTTTGTTTCATTTTTCGTGCTTATTTTACCATTTGATTGTGCTTACAAATCCGGGATCTACTTATAACATTGCTGCCTCTGAACAGATAGTAAAACTACTGAGGCAATTATGGGAGAGTTGATATAAAATGAACACTTACAGGAGAGAAAATAAAAGAGACCTTTTAACCTAATTCATGAAACGTGTCATATGTAGTGCAAGCTTTTGTGTAGGCAAGAAAATACAAAACCGCCTCCTAAAGAGCAGGATGTCACTCCTTAGCATTTCCCTTTAAGGGAGAATATAGAAGAAACTTTGATGTAAAGTATACACGTGCTGCTCTAGCATAATGTAGATGTGCCTTAAAGTTCATTTACATGGCTAGTATTCCTTAAGAAAACAATACTTACTTTTATTAACCTAAATAGTAAGCTTTTCATACGATAAAAATACTATAGTTTTGAAAAAAGATATTCTACAACATCAGCTAAATACTGAAGTATAAACCAAATGAAATTTGAAAGAGTAGAGCCAGACTGAAAAATTCAATGCCATAGCCGGGATTTTAACCACGGATCTTTCGCTTTCCGTGCAGTTGCTCCAGCCATCAACATATCGGCACAAAGGTATGGAATTAAAAACAGATCTGGATCTCCCTAATTCTAAATAAAACATTTTAATAAAAAACACTGAATTTTGAAACAATTAATATTCAATTAACTAGCATTAGAAACTGTGAACAATAGATACCAACCTGAAGAACGGTTACATATCTACACAGATAGATCTAACTTGGACAGCAAATCAGGAGCAGGAATTAAGTGTGCACTGTTTTCATTCTATCAACCAGCAGGATACCACACAACAAATTTTGATGCAGAAGCAACGGCTATTCGTATTTCACTCCAACACTTTCTATACAGAATAGATAAATTCAAAAATGCTGACATACTTTCTGAATCTAAAGCAGCATTATGTGCAATAAATTTATATAAAATGAGGTCAATCCAAATTAAAGAATGTCACAAAATGATCCAACAACTTCAAAAACTACAGAAAAGAATTATATAACAATGGATACCTGTACATTGTGGAATTTCTGGAAATGAATCAACTGATTTTCTTTCCAAAAAAGGTACAAATTTAATTCAGAACAAAAGTAAAAACTTACCCTTTACATGCATAAAAAGATTAATTAAAAGCAAACATAAAAACAGACAAAACCAATCAACAGACAGCCAAAGTAAAACATGGAACATTTTAATTAAAAATCCAGAAATTATTCCAGAAATCCCACGTAAAGCTGCAGTAGCAAATTTTAGATTACTTACGGAACATGATTATTTGGCCAAACACTTACACAGAATAGGAATTTAAAAAGTCCAAATTAATCTCTGTGCAACAAAGAGAAGGAAATGACTGAAGAACATCTTTTAACCTGTAAAGCCATACCTGCCGGACCCACTACACAGAAATATTGGAGAGCAAGAGAGCTAATGGCTTCATTTCCAAAGCTAGCATTTGAAAACAACATATGGACATGTTGGCCATAGTAGCTCACATGATTAGAGCAACCGCATATAAAGCTGGAGATCTGTGGTTCAAATCCCGGCTATGGCATTGAATTTTTTCAGTCTGGCTCTACTCACTTATACCTTAGCTTACACATGGCTAGTGTAGAAGAAATGATTATTTCCAAATGAAATTATTTGTAATGTTACTATTTTAATAGTATATAAATTATTTGTTTATATTGTAAAAAAAGTCATCTCATCAATTTCCTTTAGTGTGATGATTTTTAAGCACAAAAGTTGTCAAGATTCTTTCTTAAAAACTGCATCTGTAGAGTAAGTTACATTTTGTAAAGCGCTCAAAATTAAAAAGACGAGAAAATCAACAAAAGTAGCTGATACAGGCACAATTTAAATCGTCACGTAACACAGTTTAATGGGTCGCATGACACAAATAGGAAACTGAAAAACAAGGACAACTCTAAGAGAAGAAAAAAAGTTTAGGCAATTTTTTTGGCTCTTCTTTGCCAGTTTTCACAAATGGGCAGCTTTAATCGAAATGAACCTTTGAATCGGTCTCATTGTGAAATTTTTAAAGGGACAAAAGGAATCGAAGAAATTTATTTGAAACCGGTTGGTACTTCTGAACTTAAATATTTGGTCCAAGAAAAGGTGCAGCCCAGGTTAATGGTTATGCAATTAATTGAATTTAGACAATGATATATGAAAAATGGAGTAGATCATGTTTCTTTTTTGTTGTTTGTTTCTTTGTTTTGTTTTGTTAATTGCTCCTTATTTAAGCGTTTTTTATTGTTTCCGTTTAATTACCTAACTTTTTTCTGCAGTTTCACACACATACACTATACACATGAACACCCATGCCCAGGGCGGGACTCGAACCCGCGACCCTCAACGCGGTGGAACGCTAGAGACATAAGTTCTAACGATCATGGCTACGAGGGCCGGCATGGTTGCATGGTTGTTCGTCTTTGAGTAACAGGGGAAAATCAAAACAGGCAGCATTTGGTTGCTAAGTACACCACTTGTCACATTAAAACAGCTTTGGAAATGCAATTAATGTTCTGGAGGTCTATAAAGCCAAGTGACTGCTAATATAGCTTCATAGGCATCTCTGTTAAGATGTTGATCTCAATTATTTATTAATATTTGCCATAGTTTTGTTTAGGTACAAATTAAACTGTTACATTTCACTTTATGGAAAACAGTTTGAGGAGTGGTAGTAAAATTTGATTTGTTTTGATTTCCTAATTATTTAGCACTGATATGATTACCAGAGCAATTAGCTAAAGCGAGTTCATTCATCTACAGTCACTGTGTGTTAAGCAAGAGATCGAAAGGGGTTTATCTAGAATTCACATAATGCCATTACTGACCTTCTTGCTTGTTTGTTTGTTGTAATTTTCTCTTTATTGGATTGTATTTGCTTGTTTTCAACCAGATTTATATAGAAAAACTGGTGCTGGTCAATTTAAAGAAATCTGTATATAAAGGAAGCTTAATCTGCTTACAGATAACAAAAACTTTTATTTCAGCCAATTGTTTTTAAATTTACATGCTCAAAATGAACTAAATATACACTTACTTGGGATTAAAATTAGTACAATACTGTACGATGGGCCACAATAAACTTAAACAGAGAAGGTACGTTCTATCTCCGCCATGTTAAATGTGACATTTTCAATGTAACCTTTCTGAAGATTTATGAGCAACACAACAATGATGTTTTTATCACATATACTTACACTATTGGGCAATAAAACGACATTTTGTCAGTATATAGCATTAAAAATATAAGTGTAATAACTTTTTAAACAAAAATACCCTTTTGGTATACTTGAAAAAAATATAATATCGGTTTCCTTGAAATAAATTGTAAGTTATGATTTTTTTTTTTTTTTGGATTAAAATTTTTTCACTTTTAATGGTGAATATTTTCAACAAATTTCTGGCTTAGCAATGGGTAATCCTCTTTCACCTTTTCTTGCTGATCTTTTTATGAGTTTATTTTCGAAATTCAAGTCACTAAAGCTTTTCCTTTGATTTTTAAAGTATGGTATAGATATGTTAATAATATTTTTGCTATTGTTCCTGAAAAACAAATTAATGATGCTTTAAAATTACTATATTTACAAGATAAAGTTATAAAACTTACATTAGAAACTGAAATTAATGGGTTTGTTCCTTTTCTAGATTTGAAAATAATAAATAATAATAATAACAAATTCGATTTTGGTATTTGTAGGAAATCCACTCAAATTGATAGTTACATAAAAATAAAAGTTTTAATCATTTTTCAAATGAATTTGCTGTTTTTAATAGTTTGATTTAAAGATTAATAGATATACCCCTGAATTAAGTAGTATTTAATAAAGAATAAAATCATATTATTAATACTGCTCTAATTAATGGTTTTAATAAAGATGTTATACAAAAGAAATTGAAAAGTTTAAATATCATAACACTGTTAATGGTATTTCTACTCTTAAAAAATAAAAGATGATTATAGTTTTAAAAAATTTACTTACAATTCTTGGTTTAATAAACATTTTAAGATTTTGTTAAAGAAGTTGGTATAACTTTAGGTCCTCATACTAAATATAGTATGAAAAATTTATTACAATTTTATAAAAAAATAAAATTCCTAATAATAAAAAATGTGATATTTATCAATTTAATTGTTTGGATTGTGATCAAGATTATATTGGAAAGACGAAACGTAGTTTGGAAACAAGAAAGAAAGAACATGTTCGTAACATTATATATAAACAAATTGATAAATCGGCCGTAGTAGATCGTTTTTGATCATTTAACCACGAAATAAATCCCGAAGTTAAATTATTAAAAGAATTAAATGGTCCCATAGAGTTAATAGTGTGGGAGAAAATATCTATTTTAAAAATAAACCTCACGTAATGAATTTCCACATACCGGCAATTGATTCAGTTGTTAGGTTTGTTTCGTATTCAGATGTTTGTAATGTTGGAAACGTAACATAATAAAAGAAAATAACATGGTAACCGAGATTTCCTTAACAACGGAGTTTGGTTAATAAACTGAAGATGAAGTAGATGTGCCTTCGAAATCAATCTTATGAGGAAAAGGGAAGTGTTAACGTCAACTTCTTAAGATAATTGGAGATTCTGCTGCAAATATTTATATTTGTGTACTATTTATTGCTTCACTGTGACTGGCTTCATTTTCTGTGTGAGCATGTAAGTGTTGAAAAAAGTGTCAGTTTATAAATCTGTGTCAGAGAAACAGTCTGAGAAAGTTTCATTGCTCTGGGATAAGTAGTTTAAAAGAAAATGTGCATAAGCTTACAAAAACAAAAATTACGGGAAAATGAGTTTAAAGTTTAACAGAACTCAAAGTCTGTTAAGACATTCCTGCCCCATACTCAGTGTTGTCATAATCTTCGCTACTCCTCTTGTTGTTCCTTCTAATCTGTCTAGTATTTTTATAGATGTCTTCTGCCTCCATATCAGCCTTGGCAACACGATATTGGTCCATTTGTTTAACAACTTTTAGATCTAGAAGTACTTTTATTTGGAATAACTCAGCCATCTGGAGTTGTATCCCTTAACCTCACACTTTGATCATCACTAGGTGCTGTACATTTTTCAAGTCCCGAGCTATTTCCACAGTTTTCATTATCTATTTTCGTATATTTCTTCCTCCCGGGCCCTCCAGACCGTTTTCTTAACCCTTAAACAGAAGGTTTAGCTATTTTACTAATTCAATAACAAAACACACGTTTAGAACAATAAGATGCAACAAAAAAGAAAGAAAAACAAGTGAAGGAGCAAGAACAGGCAGGTTGTGTAAAATGCAGAAGAAAATATCCATAAACATAAAATATCAGAAAAGCTCTAGGAGAAGCCAGAGAATGAAAACGGGACCTGACCTACTCTGTAGCATGGAAATTAAATCCACCTTTAAGACCTTTAAATAAGTTACTGGTGCAAAACAAATTTATATTCACATAAAGCACACTTCAAACTATGCAAATCATCAAAAAGAGTGATATTCTCACAATTTTTAAGGTATCTTCTCCCCTTAAGAGGATGTGTGCATTAATTCTGAATGGTTTCGTATGTAATTAGTTTTACAATAATAGTCTACTCAATTGTTATGAAACTTTGTGATATACCTTATGCTTCTATTATTTTTACCAAGGTATTATTCGGAACATGCCAATTTACCCTCAAGAGTGGCTAACATCTGTAGAGACCTTAATTGTGGTTGGCTTTTACCTGTCTACCCTTTATGCTAACGGCACTTCTACATATATCCTAATGAACCCTTATTGTGACTTTGGTGTTATCAACACCTACAAACGTTACAACAAACACGAACAACGTTGATGGTGCAACAAGGCAAGTGAAATTTAATCGGGCATGTACTCAAACATGTTCCCTTGTAAACGTTCACACAAAAGCTGTCTCTCACTGCCATTACCCAAATTTGATTGAGGTATCCATCAAAAGGAAATAGATCAAGGTACTGTCAGTCTGTCTCCATTAGGACAGGACACATCTTTCAATAATGAAACAGATTAGACAACAATATCTCGCTAAACTGCATCAAGGATAACTACGCTTACCTATGTTAGTGAGTTAGAAATGGAAGTCTCACCAAAGAATATCACAAACTGATTTTATTAGCATCATTGTTTTATAATAAAATAATATTTTTTAAAATTAGAAAAACTAAAATAAATATTTTCGTTACATACTTAAAGCCATTTTAGTGCACAATTCCAGCAAAAATTACCTAATCTTGGGAAATAGCTACAGCAATCCCATGGCATTACCTGACATTTCTGATAACAGAATTATTAAGTCATTCTAGGTGTGAGTGTGTATGCCATGGAATCAAGTAATTGTGTTGGATTTCGTTAAAATAAATAAATTCTAATTTATTTTTGTTTCGGCATCTAGATGCTATTCCGAGACCTATTTTTACAATATTAATTATTGTAAGTCAGTGCCGTTTTGGAATTAAAAAAAAAACGTGCATAGATATCGCCATAATTTTATTTTTACATGGAAGCCTGTACCTTATTGAGGCACTTGTCATAACGTGGCACAAGTTTTTGAATACCCTCCTCATAAAATTCTGCCGCCTGAAGTGTTAACCACTGTATCACAACTGTTTTGACTTCGTTATCGTCTTGAAGACGCTGACCGCCCAGATGTTTCTTCAAGTGCGGGAACAAATGGCAGTCGCTGGGCGCCAGATCAGGGCTGTATGGAGGATGATCTAGAGTTTCCCATTGAAAAGATCTGATGAGATCTTAGGTCCGATTAGCCACATGTGGACGGGCATCGTCATGCAACAAAACGATACCCTTACTCAACTTGACACGTCTTTTGTTCTGGATTACACGGCGCAGATTGTTCAATGCCTCACAATAAGACACTGCGGTGATTGTCTCATTACGAGACAGAAACTCCACTAGCAATACTTCTTTTCTGTCCCAAAAAACTGTGCCAATGATTTTTCTGGCAGAAATTGTTAGCTTAAACTTCACTTTTGTGGGTGATGATGAATGCCGCCATTCCTTGGATTGTTGTTTCGATTCTGGTGTGACGTGTGCCACCCATGTTTCCTCACCAGTAACAATTTGGTCTATAAAATCTTCACCTTCATTGTGGTACCGCTCAAGGAAAGTCAATGCACTGCCTAAACGTTGGGTTTTGTGCAAATCCGTCAACATTTTAGGAACACAACGTGAACACAATTTCCGGAACTTCAAGTTCTCGGTCATAATACGATACAAATCACTACGAGAATATTAGAGAAAGTAGTCGCACAATGATGAAATTGTAAAGCGTCTGTTTTCTCTCACCTTTCCGTCCACTATCTGCACCAAATCTTCAGTAACGACCGAAGGACGGCCACTCCGTTCTTCATCATGCACATTTGTGTGGCCATCTTTAAATGCTCTAACCCATTTCCTTATCATTCCATCACTCATAATGTTTTGTCCGTAAACTTCACAGATCTCACGATGAATATCGATCGGTTTTACGCCTTTAGCACTAAGGAATCGTATAACAGCCCGTACTTCACAATCGGCGGGACTCACGACTGTCGGAGGCATCTTAAACACTCAGTAACCAACGTATACAACGAAGAATCAGTGCGTAGACAAGAGATGTAGGTAACCAGCGCGCATGTGCGGAACGCCGATCGTAGCGCTGCTGCGGCGGAATCGCAACACGGTACTGACTTAAAAAACATGCCTCGTACAATACAATTGTACATTAAGACATTAAATGGTTCTGCAGATACATGTTATAATTATTTTACAAAAACCTACCTACCTAGCTACTACCAATAGCTTTACATTTGCAAGATAAATTAAACGGAAAAGGTATGTAGAAAGAAGTTTAACAAACTTTTATTTATTAAATCTCACTATACTATCCTATTACGTTGTCTAAGGCTCTCAGATCTGCTAATTTGTAGTGACTGATTTCGAACGCCGGCCTGTAGAACTTGGTTATTATGTTCCCTTATACCTTGTTGTTTATATTCCTCCAAAATTATAGTGGAAAGCTTCCCTGCTGGCGTTTCAAGTATTTTGAAGTCATTGGGTTTCTAACTACGTCCCAAACATATTTACTTTATACCTGTTTCCTTTCCTCACATAAAATTTCATCATATTTATGACGTTCTAATAGGGCGTGTTCTGGAGTGTCTTCTAAATTACATCGATCACAATTACTGGTGTCAGACCTTCCTATTTTCTTAAAGTACATATTATATTGTCCATGTCGCGTTAAGTGTTGGATACCTAATCTTGTTGGTACTATATATTTTAATTTTGTTCCAGCCTCGGCTTACAGTCTTCATTGTTGCTCACGCACGCACGCATACGCACGCACACACCGCCAACATCGGTAGCGCAGACGGTAGCATTCAAGAGGACCCGAGTTCGAATCTCGGTCAGGGTGTTACCCCGATAAGGGGTTTTCCCTCATCCTTCAAGATGAACGTCGGGTAACTCTAAGCTCCATGGAACCTGGGCCCATTTGGGCATCATTTCACCCAATACATTCACCGTCCGATATGACAACGTTGGAGGACGTAAAATTACAACACACACGCACACACACGCACTCTGGCTGATTGGTTAGACTTGGCTCTCACCAAGGCGGCCCGGGTTGGATCCCAGGCGACTGCAAAGTGAGATTTGTGATGGACTGCACGGGGCTGGGATGGGTTTTCTCCTATATCTCCGGTTTCCCCAGCCATCTCATTCCACCGGTGCTCCATCTTCATATCAACTCGTGTATTTCTTTTTTTTTTTTCTTTTTTTGTAACTTTTGTCCTCCAAGGTTGAGTCACATCAGACGGTGAATAAATTAGATGGAATGATGTTCAAATGTGCCCAGGGTCCATGAAGCTTAGAGTTCCCCGAAGTTCGTCTTGAAGGATAAGGGAAAACCCGGAAAAAACCTTATCCAGGTAAGTCACCCTGACCGAGATTCAAACTCGGGACCTCTTGAACGTGAAACAGACATGCTACCATCTACGCTACCGAGGCAGGCACTTCGTGTAGTATCAGTGTCACAGCCTGTAGTGCAGTACGTGGGTTGGAGAAGGTTCCAACGCCCTCCCTGGAGAGATTTATAATGCTCCATGTCAGTAGTTACAGACCATTCAAAAACCTTCTGACGGCTTCTACTTTTGTGAATCAATCTTCGCGGTATTAGAGTACAGAGTGAATAGGGCGCATGTTTTTTTAACGGTATGATCCTTGTGTAGCAGGCGTTCTCTACCACACACATTCTTTGTGCATGTCCCACTGTGTAAGGCATCGCATACCTTCCAGGTACCTTCTTTGCGTTGCTGGGCTGTAGTAAATGCGGAAGTTAAACACTATTCTACATTACACTATACTTCACTGCACAGCACAGCAAAGCACAGCAGAGGACAACGCAACACAACAGAACACAAAACACACACACACACACACACACACACACACACACACACACACACACACACACACACACACACACACACACATACACACATGTTCTTTCACTATAACCCTAACATATATTATGTATTTTGGAATAGAAAAATGTTACATACTTCTTAAATGTGTCTCAAATGGTAATTGAAAAAGATGTGAAAGGCGTCACGGTTTATGTTACACATGCTAAATCATGTTCTTTCTTGGATAGTTTATTCTAGGATATAAAATACAGCCTTGTTCTCAGTTAAGCTAGCGGAAGAAGATGAACCGGTATCGTCCCATCGATATTGTTCTCCCTGTTGCTGAGTGACAGGCAAAATTTGTCACTCCATCCTCCCTCCTTATGTGTGGAACGCGCGATGCAATTTCGATGTCACGGTGAGAGTGACGGAATGTTATGTTATTCGTTCACTCACTCACTCGCTCGCTCGCTCACTGTTCCTGGTGAAAGGCTTGCCAAAGTGCATCAGCTAGTGATTTATATTGCAATTTCCCATTCTAATCGAAGTTCAGTTTGGTGGTTTTCCTTCCCTTACTTGGAAGGCGAAGAGAATCTACCACGATTTTGTCGCTTTAAGCGGCTGAGTGCGCTTTATCTACTCGGATTTCTGCCGCAGTATATCATGGCAACGTCCCCGGAGATCATCCACATTCATGATAATGGATTGGAGAGTGAACAGAAACAAACAGCTGGAATAGAACTTCCCTAGGTCCCTCCAACTTAAGGGACCACAACAAGTAGGGCTACCGCATACTTCTTCAGCTTTATTTCCTATTTATAGACTCTTTAATAACTACGTTTCAAAATACGGTAGAATATGGCTGCGCGGTAACAAGCAAGGATCTTATTTGTAAGGTCCAAAGTTCCATTCCCGTCAAATACTCACTATGGCCTGGACTTGTTTCATTGACTATTTGGTGTATCAATGCTGGCATTCGATTTCTGACCATTTCCATTTTATTACGTTTCATTTTTATGCTTCAGACTATTTATAGGTTTCGTGGCGTATGGTGGTGCCGTATATATTAGAACGGCATAAAAGTTTCGGGATTAATAAGAAAACAATGCCAGCAAGCAAACATAACTGAGGTACAGGACTTGCCTGCCAGATAGGGTTTCAGTGTTTGGAATGTTCTAGTTTGACAGAGAAAAGTTGTTTTTCTTTATTGTTCCGGAAATATCTCGAATTTGCGAATTAGGTATTTAAGGAAGTGATGGCTCGCAAAGTAGAGTTGTGAAACAGTGTTGGGAAACTAGAGACAGCTAGAAGTGTTATTGTAACGAGAGCTAATGATGTAATCTGCTGTCACTGTTTGGACTCCCCGAGAGGAGGGGATTCTTCCCTTTCAGCTGCAGTGGTGTGTTGTACCTGCACACACATTAGAAACTGGACAATACTACAGGGATGTCCTTAAAACATTGTAAGTCCATATCAGGCACAAACGCCCACATTTCCGTGAAGCAGGCTGGAGGCTGCACCACGATAATGCGCAGTCGCATATTGCCAATGTTGTTGCTGAATATCTTGCAAAAATCAACGTGAAGTACATCCTTAACCCTCCCTATACTCCGGATTTAGCCCCATTTAACTTTTTGTATTCCCTTATTTGAAGAAACGCCTTCGTGGGAGGCATTATTCATCATCAGAAGCAGTGGTGAAGGCTGCGGAGGGGATTTTGAAGGATCTCTCAAAAAATGGCTTCCAGCATGTCTTTGAAGACTGAAAGAAACGCTGGGACAAGTGCATCGCATTCAGGGGAGACTATTTTGAGAAGTCCCATCAAAATTATGAGGATGAGTAAAGGTACGTTATCAGAAAAGTTGTGATCATTCTTTATTGAACAACCCCCGCACGTTCCACTTCTGTTGCCCTAAAAGCCGTATTTCCTCTCGCAGGCACCATATTACCTTGGATATTACAATCTTACTGCCATAAGTTGCTGTTTATGTTTCCATTTGTCGATGCAAAGTTACAATATATCGAGTTAAATTTACGGTTGGACTTTGGCGTTATGTTAGTGTGTAATTTTCAATGTGAATGTATCTGTCTTCGAAGACAAAAATAAATAACGTTAAGTATTTTGCTGGTAGGTTTAGGTAGCCTCATAGAATATTTTTAGGAATTCAGCAAACAAAAGAAAACGCTGTATCAGAGGACTGTTCTAAGCAATGCTTGGTTTATTTGATCTCTTCGCCGCAGCCGTGCCTTTTTATTAGAAGGTAAAATTGAGAGTTCATTATTTTATCAAACATGCGTGCAAATTTTATGAATACACATGACGTATGCCAAA